>LR824535.2:0-7500 GCA_902850265.1 Spodoptera littoralis
AACCTAACCTAACCTAACCTATCCTAACCTAACCTAACCTAACCTAACCTAACCTAACCTAACCTAACCTAACCTAACCTAACCTAACCTAACCTAACCTAACCTAACCTAACCTAACCTAACCAACCTAACCAACCTAACCTAACCTAACCTAACCTAACCTAACCAACCTAACCTAACCTAACCTAACCTAACCTAACCTAAACCTAACCCTAACCTAACCTAACCTAACCTAACCTAACCTAACCAACCAAACCTAACCTAACCTAACTAACCTAACCTAACCTAACAACCTAACCTACCTAACCTAAACTAACCTAACCTAACCAAACCAACCTAACCTAACCTAACCTAACCTAACCTAACCTAACCTAAACCAACCAAACCTAACCTAACCTAACCTCCCTAACCTAACCTAACCTAACCTAACCTAACCTAACTAACCTAACCTAACCTAACCTAACCTACCTAAACCAACCTAACCTAACCTAACCTAACCTAACCTAACCTAACCTAACCTAACCTAACCTAACCAAACTAACCTAACCTCCTAACCTAACCTAAACCTAACCTAACCTAACTAACCTAAACCTAACCTAACCTAAACCTACCTAACAACCTAACCTAACCTAACCTAACCTAACCTAACCAAACCTAACCTAACCTAACCTAACCTAACCAAACCTAACCTAACCTAACCTAACCTAACCTAACCTAACCTATCCTAACCAACCTAACCTAACCTAACCTAACCTAACAACCTAACCTAACCTAACCTAACCTAACCTAACCTAACCTAACCAAACCTAACCTAACCTAACCTAACCTAACCTAACCTAACCTAACCTAACCAAACCTAACCTAACCTAACCTAACCTAACCTAACCTAACCTAACCTAACCTAAACCTAACCTAACCTAACCTAACCAACCTAACCTAACCTAAACCTAACCTAACCTAACCTAACCTAACCTAACCTAACCTAACCTAACCTAACCTAACCTAACCTAACCTAACCTAACCTAACCTAACCTAACCTAACCTAACCTAACCAACCTAACCTAACCTAACCTAACCTAACCTAACCTAACCTAACCTAACCTAACCTAACCTAACCTAACCTAACCTAACCTACCTAACCTAACCTAACCTAACCTAACCTAACCTAACCTAACCTAACCTAACCTAACCACCTAACCTAACCTAACCTAACCTAACCAAACCTAACCTAAACCTAACCTAACCTAACCTAACCTAACCTACCACCTAACTAACCAACCTAACCTAACCTAACCTAACCTAACCTCCCCTAACCTTTTTTTTTTTTTTTTTTTTTTTTTTTTTTTTTTTTTTTTTGACCCTGGGAAAATACTTTATGTATCATCCTCCCGTGGGGGACGGGAGGGATATGTGGGACTCTCCGGGAGAAGCCCGGCATACCCACTAAAAACCCAGGAGCACACCAGCGTCGCCATGTGAGGGGGGGTCTGGGAGACCGGGTGAACCTTTACGACCAGGACCCCCTCGGCTAGGCCTGCCAAAGATGGCGGGCCATATCACACCCCTCCCTGTGTCGGGAGGGGTCTCGGGAACGGTCGTGTGCCAACCGTTCCCGTCCCGCGAAAGGTGAATAGTGCAATGCGGATGTAGGCGCCCCCGCGCCTACCACCCGCTATTCACCCCCGGGAGGGAGAAGGCGGTTGTATTGCCGTCTTCTCCTACCGACTCTACGTCGTCGAAGCGCAGGGCGAGGGCATCTTCCTCCCTCTCACGCTCTGCCGCCTCCTTTTGCGATATGACGCATTCGCAGAAGGAGGCCATCGCCGCCCATGTTTCCTCGCTCCCCAACATTGCGCGTACTACGCAGGGGAGTGAGAGGTCTTGTCCGACCGCCGCGACAAGGTTCTGACGCGGCTCGGACCACGATGGGCACTCTTCGAGTGTGTGCCGCACCGTGTCCTCTGTCGCACCACAATGATGGCACGACGGGTTCTCCTCCCGCCCGATGCGGTGCAGGTACGACCCAAAACAACCGTGACCTGTCATCACCTGCACCAGACGGAAGGAGAGAAATCCGAATGGCCGCTCGAGCCAGGTCTGGAGGACCGGCCCGATTGCATCCAACGTCCGTCGCCCAAAGACTGCAGCGGTGAGGTCGTCCGCCCAATGTAGGACGATGGCCTCCTTGGCCTCCTGCCGCACTGCTTCCCGGACCTCATGAGCCGGACGCTCTCCTCGCGCCCTCCGCTCCGCCGTCCACTCGTACACTCTGGCGAGCACCCACGCTTCGAGCTCCCAAGGGGGAGTTCTCCGCCAGTGCGCACGCCGCCGCAAAACCCACTGTGCGGTAGGCCCGCGCCACCCGCTGTGCGATAGCCCTTTGGGGCACGCGAAGGGCGGTGGCGTTTTCCCCCCTGCGCAGGAGTCCGCCCAAACTGGAGCCCCATAAAGGGCCATGCTCGTAGTATGCCGGCATATAGACGCCGGCATCGCGCACTGGGCCCTCCCAAATTTGGCATAAGCCACGAGAGGGCGTTCGCCGTCTTTAGGAGGCGCTTCGACAGATCGGCGAAGTGCGGGCCGAAGCGCCACCTGCTGTCTAAGATTAGGCCCAGATACTTCATCTGGCCCTCCACTGCGATTCCTCGCCATCCACAAATATGTGGGCGTCAGGAGGAGGGCGCTGCCTCGGTCCGTGGAAGAACACGGCCTCGGTCTTGTGCAGCGCCACTGTCAGCCCCAAACGGCGGATCCTGTCGGCAACCAAGGAGCCACCCGCCGACGCCAGGCTGGCCGCCGTCGTGAAGGTCCCACGGGCAGTGAGGAGAGTGTCGTCTGCGTAACAGATGACACTCGTCCTGTGAAGGAGCGTTCCCCGCAGGAGCCAGTCGAAGCCGACGTTCCATAAGGGGTCCTAACACCGACCCCTGCGGAACGCCGGTCTCCACGGCGTAGCGCCGAACCTCCCCGTCTCTATCTGCAAGGAGTACGGTCCTATCCTCCAAGTAGTTGGTCAGGAGGACCCGAAGGTATTGAGGCACTCCGTGGAATCGGAGCGCCTCTAGGATGGTGGAATGGGGGACGGAGTTGAATGCGTTGGCTATATCGAACGACACAGCCAACAGTCCTTCCCCTTCTTCTACGGCCTCCTGAACCTGGCCCTTGAGACGGGTTAAGGCGTCCACGGTCGACCGCTGAGCCCGAAAGCCGTACTGGGCGTCTGACAGATCCGGCCCCACACATGCCAAATGGCGGTTGAGGCGAGCAGCGATGATCCCCTCGAACATTTTGCCGACCTCATCGAGCAGAACGATGGGCCGGTATGCTGAGGGGGAGTCAGCCGGACGTCCCTGTTTGCGGAGCAGGCACAACTGCCCCTCCTTCCAAGGTTTCGGGAACCGCCCTTCGCGAGACACGCGCTGAAAAGGCCCGAAACCGCTCCTCCATTTGGAGGCAGCGATGGCCACCACCCTTGCAGGGACGCCGTCTGGGCCGGGGCAGTTTTCTTTGCCCGGAGGCGGACCAACGCCGTGTGGATCTCGCTGTCCGTGACAGCGGGGGCCTGTTCCTCCTCCTCCACTAGGGCCCTCCCCGAGGGGATTCATCGCTGGAGGGAAAACTCTGCGTTCCTGCGCGGAAATAGGGAGCGTACCACCTCATCCAGCAGGGAAGGCTCGAGGGTCTCTGTCACCGGGGGACCTGAGGGGCGCAATTTGTTTCGCGCCGCCTTGTACGGTCTCCCGAATGGATCGCCGTCGAGTGTCTCCAGCAGCTCGGCTCTCGCTGAGTCTTTGGCGGCACCGATAGCTGACTTGAGGGCCGTCTTTGCCGCCACGTACGCTTCGTACAGACGGTCCTCGTCAGTTTCGTCTCGGCGCCGCCGACGACGGCTCCGCGTGAACTGGCGTTTAGCCGCCATGCACGCTGCCCGCAGTTGCGCCAACTCCTCCGACCACCAATACACAGCGCGGTTTGGAGGTGGGCGACGAGACCGAGGCATGCTGGAGTTGCACACTTCGGTCAGAGACCCTCTCAGTTGAGACGCTGCGGCGTCGACGTCTGCATTCAGGACGGCAGGGGGCGAAAGCCAGTCCTGCAGGAACGCGGCCTCCTTTGCAGCCTCCCGGTCTAGGCGGGTGAGAGCCCACCGAGGAAAGGGGGATCGGGCCGACGATGTAGATTCCCCGACGGCTCTGGGTGGAGATTTCGAACCGCACGTATCTGTGGTCCGACAAGGTCTCCACCATGTCCACCCGCCAGTTCTCCACACGCGCGGCTAGCGATGGGGATGCAAAGGTGACGTCCACTATGGACCCACCCTGCTGCCGCACGCATGTTTGAACTCTCCCCCTATTTAGAAGGGAGAGACCAGAGGAGGCTGCCCACGCCTCGAGCGCCCGCCCACGGCGTCGGTAGCCGGGTTGCCCCACGTCTCCGACTTGGCGTTGAGGTCCCCCAGCACAGAGACCTGTTGGAGCGTCATTCTGCCGACAACTGCAGCAAGGACTCCGAGGAAGTCCTCGAAGTCTTGCAAAGAGCGGTTTGGGGAGAAATAAACACCCACTAGGGCTAATTCCCCCCACGCGGCAGCCACGTATCCCGATCCTCTCTCTATAAGTGAGAGGGGAGGAGAGTCGGTCAAAGGCCGTGCCGCAACTGCTACGAGGCCGTCCCTGTCGCCCAACCAACGGTCAGGGATTGATAGGGCTCAGCGACTACCGCGACGTCCACCAACCAATCTGCCATTGACTGCACCAGCAGGTCTTGGGCCGCTCTGCAGTGGTTGGTGTTGGCCTGTAGGATGCGATGACTGGGCCCCATTATTCAATCATCGCATCACCCTCATCGGCTTCCGCGACCGGTGTGTCGGTGGCGGTAGCAGCAGCAGCAGGTCGCCTTGGCACCTGCATTTTACCCTTCTTGGTGGGGGGATTGCACTTCCTCCCAGCCATCACGTGGTTCGCCGGCGACCACTAGCGGCACAGACCGCACAGTGCGGCGTGACAGCATCACAGGATGCCGCCATGTGCCCTTGCTTTCCGCAGCGGTAGCAGGTGTCCGCCTCTCCACCGTGGACGGACACATTGTGCGGGTGTGCCCTATGCCGAAACACTTAAAGCAGCGTAGGGGTCGCTCTTCAAGTGCCCGGACCACGGCTGAGCTGAACCCAATCAGGAGCCGCCCCTTAGTTTTTAACAAGGACGGCCTTGGCTGCAGTGACTGGACAGTCCACACGGGTTGTGCCCAGGCCACGCCGGCCAGTCCTGATGACTCGGCCTTGCACCGACTCGACAGGGCAACCTCCTGCTGCTGCAATGGCCGCCACCACTTCTTCCTTGGAGACGGAGTCATCCAAGTTGGTGACCTCTAAAGTCGCGGACTTGACTGGCCTGGCGACCTTTGCCACGTCCGCGATGCCCTCGCGCAATTTTGTTGCAAGAGATCCGCATTTTGCGAACCCGATGCCCCGGGAAACTCGAAAATTCGAGCTCCGGTTTGGGTTCGGCGGCAAGTAACGGCCGCAATCCCCAGCTGGGTGGGATCGGCATGGGCACGAGCCCGCGTTAATACGGACTCGTATGTTTCGCCCCTTTCGGCGGCCTCGGGGTGATGGTCACCGTAACCGCCGCCGTTTTGGGAGCCGCCAGTTTCCTCCCTTTTGCTGTGGGAACAGCAGGGGCCCTCTTGGCTGCGGAAGTAGCAGGGGCGGGCTTGGAGGCCGCTTTCCTTCCCTTCCCTCGCTTCACTACCTCCGTCCACATTCGGAGGGAGGAGTGACTGCAGATTGCCCAATGTCATCCTCTCGACTCCATGGAGCTGCTTTGAGTTATTTCTGCTCACTGGTGCAGCTGCACATGCGCTGGGCGTTGGTGAGGCCGACGACTTTGAGGTTTTGCCCCGTCCTTTGCCCTTAGAAGGCTTTGGGGCCTGGGGCAGTCCGCTGGTGGTTGCAGCTACTGGCGGTGGCAGTGCTGCAGATTGCGCTCTGTCCGCCGCGAGTGAGGGCGGATGCGCTTCTCCGGCAACAGCCGGTCCTCAATGCCCGCAAAGCAGGCTCTGGTGAAGGCCCTTTCCTCCATTATAACCTTCCGGATTATATCCTCAAGGTTGGACGAGGAGAAAGAGGAAGGGCCTGTTGCCACCTCGTTGCTGGCCGATGGAGCTGTGGCTTCAGCCAGTTTTTTGTGGAGGTCGCTGACCTCAGCTTGAAGGCGATCGACCCGCGCCTGTAGTTGCCGCGACTCCTCCGTCGCCGTGCGCTGCACCAGCTCCGCGATAATGCCGTGCATGCTGGCAGCACGACATTTGAGGGCTTTCTGGAAGGTCCCTTTCAAGTTTGAGGACTTAGAGGCGACCTCCACGATCTCCTCCTTGTCCTCCAACGCCATTTGTGCCAATTCAGCAACCGAATGGTCCGCGTACAGGACGTTGGACGCCCCGTAGCCGGCCCTGGACCTCGTGGCGCTTGTTGCGCGCTCCTTGGCAGCGACCTTCTCCTCCAGGTCCTTTTGCCCCTCCAGTCGTCTGGCTTGGGCCAGAGACGCCCTCAGTTGGCGTTGAGCCTCATCGATCCCCACGTCGTGGGCACTGGATTTGGCCTTCACCTTCCGTTTGTCTTACCGAACGACTCCAATGAGTCGTCCGACTCGAGCCTTACGTAGGCCCGCTTTAGTTCATAGCGGCTGGTGGCCGCCTGCGACTCAGTTGTGGACTCCTCACAGTCCGACAACTCGTCCGCCCGACAAAACAAGCTAGCCGCAGATGGTGCGCGACTAGCCTCCGACAACGCGTCGTCGGTTTGGCCCTGAGAAGGGCCGTTGGTTGGCCCTGAGAAGGGCCGTTGGGTTCGCCCTGAGAAGGGCGTTTTGTAAGGAAGCGCCCGGAGGCGTCCCGCAAAGGCTTCGACATTGAAACAGACGTATTCGTACTGCACCGCAAGGAAAACGTACGAATTCACAGCGCTCGTTAGCCGCCGGTCTGCCACTCCGTTACGGTGGTCAGACACGGCGTTGCCCGGGGATCACTACGAGGAAGTCAGCACTGTGGGGGATCCCCAACCTAACCTAACCTAACCTAACCTAACCTAACCTAACCAACCTAACCTAACCTAACCTAACCTAACCTAACCTAACCTAACCTAACCTACCTAACCTAACCTAACCTAACCTAACCTAACCTACCTAACCCTAACCTAACCTAACCTAACCTAACCTAACCTAACCTAACCTAACTAACCTAAACCTAACCTAACCTAACACCTAACCTAAACCTAACCTAACTACCTAACCTAACCTAACTAACCTAACCTAACCTAACTAACCTAACCTAACCTAACCTAACCTAACCTAACCTAACCTAACCTAACCTAACCTAACCTAACCTAACCTAACCTAACCTAACCTAACCTAACTAACCTAACCTAACCTAACCTAACCTAACCTAACCTAACCTCCTAACCTAACCTAAACCTAACCTAACCTAACCTAACCTACCCCTAAC